>JABYQR010000350.1:0-45330 GCA_022592445.1 Cytidiella melzeri
TTTTTCTTGCAGGTTTTCACATGATTTTTGGCTATCCGGTTTGTACCAGTCACATAGTTTGCAAGCGGCTGCCGCCACATCGGGCCAATTTCCTCTCTCACTGACGGCAAAACCTGTAATGGTCTGTGGGTGACACTCTGCCAACTTGACCCCAGAGATAAACCTGATTTAGAGAATTCGGACCTTCCAAATGTTTCAACCCTGTGAAATGTGCATTTGTCAACCACTCTGCAATTTCAAGTACACTTGGTTGGCTAGCAGGCTATCTTCTTGTGTTGCATGCATGACTCAGTGGTAAATGACTCAGCAGCTGTATTTTTGATGCATCTAGATGGCTGACCTAGAAAGTCTTCGCATTTGCAGTGAAACACATGCTATAGCCAGCTATGTATGTGCAGTTGTGGTAAATTCTACTTCATTTTGGTCTAAAGCATAGTATTTGGATGCTCGTCATCCCATCTCCTTATACTTTTGGCATGCGCCACTCGGATCATCTGTACATTAAGTTCTTTACCTAAGACGTTGTCATCAGGCTGCAATTAGCTGTCCTCATATTGGCACTCCCTTCGTTCACGAGCACGTGAGCATCCTGTGTACCCAGACCTTGCTTGTACCCACTGTGTCTCAAAAGTCAGGATGACAAAATCAAGGGGTTGGCAATGTTTCTTTTTTCTTTTCAGTATTGTTATTTGTTGGCGAAGCCAGGGAGGGTACATGCTGAGGTACTATGCACACAGTAAAGTATGCGCAATGGAGAGATTGAAAGTCAAAACATGTGATACACGCAGCGAAAGTACACAACTAAGTAAATGATGAGGGTTGGCAATGAATCCGCTTCCTCGGTGGTTCGTGCAAGAAGCCTTCAGACACTTTGTAAAGCAGTCACATCGACTGTGTGACTCATTACAACGTGTCTGAGAGCAGTGTTGCTACGAGCAAATACAAGAGCAACGAGGAAAACGCACATAATGGTGGGACTCGATGTTATGCAGAGCGGGGAGGAGACGTGTCCAAGTTCTTGTCCAGTATGCCGGCATAGTGAACCCATCTGCTGTCCTGCATTGGATCCCTGTTGGCAGTAGAGTCCTCCGCATTGTGAAGAGCTCCTTGGGCCAGCACAAACATGTTCCAACCCAATCGTCATTCGCGGACTCAGACGATGCAGGATTGTGTCAAGCTGTTTGCCACTGTCACCTGTAGTCGGTATGCCTCGCTCGGGAATTCTTCCGTTGTCAGTTTGCCTTCCTTCCAACCGTGGCGCTTCCAGGAGACGCAAGCAGAAATCCACTTACTGGGAGGCTCCGGCTCAGCTTTTCTAGCAGTCAACTTGTCTGGTTCAAACGCAAATTGTATGACTTTAGGGGCACAATTTAGAGTCCTGCTCATGTCTGAGGTGCATCAAACCTGCGAGCATGTTGGTCACTGACTTACCAGACGTATCGGGAGCCTATAGCGACCCCTTTGTCCCCGTCCTCATCTCGACATGCCCCACTTTCTTCAACCTCCTCTGACTCTTTGTTTCCCTCCTCACCATCCCCGTCAATCTTGTTTTGCTCGACTTCCTCCTCAACTCCTTGCGTTTCCGGAAATGGATCCATCGCAATGTTGGCGAGGGCAACTAGTAGATAGGTAGTGCTGCAAAGAGCAGCTAAGCGCGGTAAGTCAGGTATATCCTCTTGCGCCACAAAGCGTAACTCGGTGCTGACAGGCCAGAGCTTACGTCCTCTTTTGATAATGACGCGCAAAAACGCGCGTCTTGTTCAAAAGAGGACGTAAGTTTTTGCCTGTCAGCACCAAGTTGCGCTTTGTGGTGCATAAGGACATTGCTCCCTCTGTTTTCCTCCCGCCTCTCACCTCCATATGCTTGACCGCTCTCACCCCTATATCGTTGCACACATCAATCCTCAAGGTCGGCTTTGTACTTGGTCTTGAAATGACAGAACCGGTGAGTACATGTTTGTTCCTATTGTTCTACACACGCAGGGGTATTTGTTCGTACGATGCGGCATTTGGTTTATTTCTTTCAAGTTCACTTTGACTTCACATGTGGTGGATTGACCCCCTTCACACTTTCCTTCCCCGTCCTCGGCGCTCTCGCTCTTGCCCCCAACCGCCATCCTCTCTCTCTCCCCCCGCTGCTCAGATACCCAGTACATACACGAACATCATAATTTGTGTTGGATTTGACCGTCTCGTGCATAACTCGTTAACGCGCATACCACAGATTCACCACCTCCAGACAAAATTGTTTCTTCGACTTCAGACACGTTTGATGTGTTATACCCAAGATAATACCTCTCTTATCATCTGTGCCCGACCTTCAATACTACCTGTTGGACAAGAAGGAGGGCTCAAGGGCGTATACCAGTACATCACGTTGAACATCTCAGCGTTCTGCGACGCGTTCTCATAAGTCTAGTAAGCATGACTTCACATAACTGCAGAACTTGCCCCAGGCTTACCTTCCCAAGGCAAATTGACCACATCGCACCCCTTTGTCTTCCGTCTCCTCTCTTGCCTTCCCTCAGTAACCCCCACGAGAGGACAACAAGAAATTGAGAAATGGTGGACAAAGACGTTCAAGCAGTGGGAAGTCAACGACGTGCTAGACCTCACGGACAACGAGGGAAACAAGATCGTTTTGAGCGACCTTCAGTCGGAATGCGTCTTCACGCTTGCCGCACTCAAGGTCCTCCACCATCCCACACATCCCAAGCACTTTACAATGTGGGGAAAGGACTGGGCGCAGAAAACGGCCAAAAGGGTGCAGAAGGTCTTGTGTGAGTGCCATGTTCTTGCTCATCTTGTTTCGTCCCATATTGTAGGAGAAGACCTGTCCTGCGGAGATCAACGTAATTGTCAGCAACCCTGCAGCCAAGCCCAAGCCTGTCGCAGACACCAAGGACCTCGTCAAGCATCAATCCGCCCCAACGACAACATCCACCACGTCCAGCAACTTCTCTGGCAAAGCTGTCGACGTCACTATGAAGACAGCCGTTCTGACAACCAGGCACATCTCCTCTCGAGAGGACTTCGAGGTCATCTGCCTCCTTGGCCAAGGTGACAAGAGCAAAGTCTCTCTTGCTCTCAACACGCAGACCGACCAGTTTGACACACTCAAAATCACCCCAAAAGCTGGGCTCAGCGCGGGGCCCAGCGCGGCCGATCGCTCTTGTATCTCCAATGAGCACTGTTTGGGAAAGCTTCTCGGTGATTGTCCATGGGCAGTCGGCTTCAAGGATAGCTTCGAGGATAGTAAGAATTTCTACACTGTCACGGTAAGTTCCTCTTCTCTCAATGGAGCTTGTTATTGCGGCCCTCAACATTGCTGCACGTAGGACTACTGCTCAGGGAACAGCCTACGCCAACAGCTTTTCAACTTTGGATCGCTTACCGAGTCTGCAGCGAGACTTGTTGCAGCCAAACTAGTAAGTTCTCAAGTGCCTTTGGTTGACATCACAACAAACTTACTCACGTGTCACATCAGATTGTCAGCGTTGAGTCCCTCCACAAGTGCGGTATTGTCCACGGTGACATCAAGCTCGACAACATCCTCATCAACAAGGATGGTCATCTGGTCTTCACCGGCTTCGGACGCGCCGTCACTAGCCAAGAGCACGCCTGGGGACAACGACAGCCTAGTCACAAGTTCAGGGATGCACGAGGCACCCATGCTTCACCTCGAGAAGGCCGCCCCCCTTCTTACAAGGAAGATATCTACAGCATGGTTCTCGTCATTTGCCATCTACTTTGTCCCCAAGTGAGCTTGTGCAAATCTTCTTCTTGGAGGAGTACTGAGCTTTCATTGGCAGCTGGCTGCCAGCGCCATTCAAGTCTCTCAGTCTGCCGATGATGATCTCAACCAGCAGTCTCCAGTAGCAGAGGATCTGATATAAGGTGCGCTTCAGAAACAAGGTTCCCCGGCATCCGTTCTTACTCCCTCAGATGCTTGAAACTCGTTCACGGCGATGCACATCCTTTTCTCAGCTGAAGGCTCACTGGTTCTTCGGTGGAGTGCAAGTCTCTCTTTGCGACAATACTATGACAAACAACTGACAATAATACGCAGCAACTGGGATAGTATTTCCGCTAGGCTCAACACAAACTTGCACCAGAAGGTTTTCCATTACTCACCGCCGGAGTTTATCAACATGGTAAGTCTTTGATCCCGCGCTGGACATCCTTGTGTTGACCACTTGTTCTTCTGTGCTTGTCAGTGGGATGTACCATCCGCAGGAGAGCCAATCGCCCAGCTCTCTGCTTCCAGCCCAACATCCCACACCTCCTCCGTCTGCAATCTCCCGGAGCAAGTACAGCCCAAGCAAAAGGACCAGCCACAAATAGTGAAACTTGCTCCGTACAACCCTCTGACGCTGCCCAAGTTCAACAATTCTTCATGTTCACTATCATCTTCTGCTCCTCCTTCTCTTTCTTCATCTACTTCCGTTTCTTCCTTTTATTCTTCCTCCTTGTTCTCGTTGTCTACGTCGTCGTTGCACACGCAAGACGTCGCCAGCTACAAATTCTTCGATATCAACATCACGGACGTCTCGCCCTCCGTCACCTTCACTGAGGAAGGCACGGAAGCCAGATACCCGAGGACAGACATCAGGTTGCAAGGATCCTCATCTGGATCCACTCCCACCGCTCAGGCAGTTGCACGAGGCACAACAAGCGCTCAAGATACGAGTTCTTCTTCAGCACCCTCTGCTCCAGGCAAATCACCGCTTGCACGCATCATGAGTCTCGGCGCCGGCACACACAAGATAAGATCTCTTTGGTCTTGTGTCTATTGTGTCTTTACGTCATCACTCCGGACATTGGTCGTTCGTTGTATCGAATGAACAGATTAGTTGTAATGGATAATCCCCGGTTTCTTGTCTTTTCTTTTCTTCTCTCCTCTTCTTCTATCATGTCTCTTATCCTTTCTTTCCTGTCTGATTTTTCTTTTTTGTCTCATCCCTTCCCTTTCCTGTCCATTACTCTCTTTCCATTCCATTCTTCGCTCCCTCCTCCCGGTCTTCTCTGCTTTTACCCAAGTAGTTTAATATTGTCTTATAGGACAGATACACATAGTCTTTTTTTGTTTTGCTGTAATGTTGCCGATTTTTAAACAGAGCAGACGCTGCTCGGATTATCTTCCTCATCTTCCTTAGTTATTCTTGACTAGTACCGGTATATTCCAATCATCCGATTTCTTACTGTTTACCAAACTAATAATCATAACATGCAGAATGCTTACTTGTGCAGGACGGTGCAAAGCGGTGAGCAAGCGTGGTTGAAGATCAAGAACTTCCGCGCTAATTGATCTCAGTCAAAAATAGTAGGGTCTGAGCTTTGTGGCATCTTGTGGACACTGCAATTTTGGTGCTCCGAAATGTGGCTCTTAACTGTTTGCATGATTTGCACAGCACCATGGCGTCCTACCACGTCTTACAATCTTGTTCCAATGCGTTCAGTATCCTAGGAAAAGGCTTGAAAGCAGAAGCCAGCTTTTATGTGCGCTATTGCTGACCACTTTGAGCTCTTGGATTGCTCATCCCCTGAACCCAAAATGACCATTGGCATAATCTGCTGGCTATTGTGTAGAAGGCAGGTCGCGCACAGATACTACGAATGACATACAACGCGTTACAACCCATGGGCCCAGAGGTTGGTCTTCAAGTTCAAGTTCTCGAGTATCTATGATAGTGTCAAAGCGAGGAGTTTGAGGCCCAGTTGGTCAGACCTCGAGCGAGGACTCAAAACAACTGCCTTGCTTGCGACCTGAGGAGGCATCCCCACACGACGTCGGGGAGCTTGGAGAAAGCAAGTAGCAGGGGCTCTGGTTGTTGCCAGTGAATGCTTGAGAACAGTCACGTAGTTCAAGCGGCTCAATCCAATGCATAGGCTCATTCTCAGCTGAAGTGGTCAATAAGCAACATATAATACTATGTTTGATACTCAGATTGTCTTAGCAATTCATGTTTGCCCTGCAGAGCTTCAAAATTATGTGACATGGATAGTCCAACAGAGACCGGATTTTTCCAACAATGTCACAAGTTTACAGCCTTAGGCGCCTATCTAGAGCGCTTATTTTCCGGCTGAGAGTGTTACCGGACCTAACCCTAACCCGGGTCACGTGACATCCTGCCTTATTTATCAATAGTCCAGACCCAAACCCTAGACTCAATCTGGAGCGGTTCCAGATCAACCTAGGCTATTGTTCTATTGTTCAACTTCCATTGATAGGGATTCCCCAGGGATTCCCCCAGTTTCTATTGTTCTATTGTTCCTATTCTATTGTTCTATTGTTCTATTGTTCTAGCTCTATTGTTCTACGTACCCTGGTCCTTGACAGTTACTCAGGTCCTTGACAGTTACCCTGGTCCCTTATTGTTCTATTGTTACTCCAGCCCCACAGTTACTCCAGTCCCTAGTGTGGGAACTGGTGCACAGACCACCCAGACACAGTATATATAGTACCCCTTACCCTCCCTGGTTCTGCATCTTGACCTCTTCGTCATTTGCACTGCCAGGTGAGTTACTCAATGTAACCTAGTATTAGTCTGATATTAACTTCGTCATTTGCACTGCCAGTATCCGGCCTCAGTGCCTGCTTGCCTGCTCATCATCGACTTTGACCTCGTTGTCGTCGTTGGAGATCCACCCCCTTCCTCTCTACTACACTCCCTTTTTAGGGTTATCAGCACAGCAGCAGTCGCTCCGCGACATTATGTTGTCACGCTGGCAAGGACAGCGCTAAATTTGGTGCAAGGGTGAAAATGGCGCAAGGCCAGCGCTAGAATTGGCGCAAGGGTAGAAATGGCGAGAAATATATCAGTAAAAATTAACATTGTATGTTGAGTTGTAATATAGCATCAATAATCCGGTCTGGGTATTAATAACATATGCAGTTGATAACACAAACACAACAGTTTCTGTAAGAGAGCCAATTGAAAGTTTATGTATATATGAATGTATCTATGTAGTCTATATGTATGCTGCATTGTTTGAACTTGTTGAATGTAGGTTTGTGTGGCCACTAATTGGGTGCTGTATCCACATGTAACTATGTCACTTTCATGTATGCTACATGGTATGGGGTCATAAAACTACACTTGTGACTGTGGCATGGCTTCCACTTAGGTGCCACATCTGAGTTGTCTGAATCATTGCCGGCTCATTTCCCTGTGGTACAGTAAAGGTCTTTGCTGTTGTGTTTGACAACAGCTAGTACATTCTGATGTTTCCATCTCCTTCTCACAGACATAATTATCAAGATGAAAATGTTTGGTAAGACTTCAGAGAAAACTATTGTACAGTGTTGCGTGCAACTTTGGCCATTACTTGTCTAGGAACAACACGAATGTTTCTTTTTTTGTTTATTCTGACTCTCGGAAAAAAAAAAAAAAAAGTGGCTCTGATCTTGGGGCTTGTGTATCTGCAGCCAATTTGGGAGCGTAATTTGGACCACACTAGAGCAGATAAAGGTAAGCTGAAAATGTGATAAATAATGCTATACTCACCTTCAGTACCTCATCCTCATTGTCGGGGTAGAAATCACCATGATTCCAATGTGATGGCAGACCTGCATATGGATCCCAGCTCTCCTGATGTTCTCCTGCATCTAGCCCCCACTGATACCATCCAGCAAATGCTCTTCAAACAAAGTCAGGCATTCATGGTCTAAATCAACTTGGAACTAATCTTCCTCATCATTTCTCTGATACTCCCATGCGTGTTTGAGAGAATACACTTCCAGTTCTGCTTCATCAAGGTGTTTTGGATATGTAGGGTCATCCTGAATATCAAATTGCCAACGGTAAGCAATGACCAGAGTTGCTGCATGTGCATTCATTGCTGAGCCTTGCCATTTCTCTCTTGTACCTTCTGCCTATGGTATGTGTGAGACAATCTAGTTCACAATCTCGCCGTGCTCTGCAATATCAAGACCTCTGTAGAATGGCACCACAGGTGCAATGAACTATTTCACACTATATGATTCATTCAATTTGCTATCAATAATATAATCACTTGTGACCCTGCTCTTGCAGTTTACCAGATTGTATCCAGATCTTCTAACATAGTTCTACACCATTAAGAAGAAGACGCATGTCAAACAATCCTTATATTCATGCTCTACTCCACAAACTTGTTTTAATTCTGTACTCACACCCATTGTTGCACTTCAAACAATACAGCATAGTCCCTCTTCTTTCAAGAATGATTGTGTGCTCAAGGAAAGACAAACACCAACCTACTATAGATTACTCATTGAAGAAGCTACTCCAAACAAAGATACTTGTTCAGGCTGCTACCAGCACCAAAGTTACTTACAAATCTGGCTCAAAAAGTAATATTTCCTTTAATCTTCAGGAATTGTACTTGCCGCTTGCCGGCCCTGCTAACGCTAGTTGATGTCTGAACTGCCTCTTATTCATGAGAACTGCCACAGGCTGTGTTTTGATGATAACTCTTGCTCAGAAAGCAACCAATGTCAGTGGCACTTTGAGAAACAATCAGTTGCAGTGTCCATTGGTGATGCAACAAAGAGACCATGTGCTCTCAGAATATAGGAGTTGGAATGTGTCCTGTTCATGTCTGAACTGCCACTTTCTCATGAGAATTGCCACAGGCTGTGTTCTGATGGTAACTCTTGCTCCTACAGCAACTAATGTCCGTGGCACTTTGTGAGACAATCAGCTGCAGTGTCCATTTATGATGCAACCAAAAAACCATGTGCTCCCAGCATATAGGAGTTGAAAATGTCTTGTTAAGATCAACTCCCAAAACATGTGAGGTGTGTCCTGTTGATGTCTGAACTGCCTCTTTCTCACGATAACTGCCACAGGCTGTGTTCTGATGATACCTCTTGCCCAAAAAGCAACCAATGTCAGTGGTACTTTTTGAAACAATCAGTTGCAGTGTCCATTGGTGATGCAACGAAGAGACCATGTGCTCTCAGAATACAGGAGTTGGAATGTGTCCTGTTCATGTCTGAACTGCCACTTTCTCATGAGAATTGCCACAGGCTGTGTTCTGATGGTAACTCTTGCTCCTACAGCAACTAATGTCCGTGGCACTTTGTGAGACAATCAGCTACAGTGTCCATTCGTGATGCAACCAAAAAACCATGTGCTCCCAGCATATAGGAGTTGAAAATGTCTTGTTAAGATCAACTCCCACAACATGTGAGGTGTGTCCTGTTGATGTCTGAACTGCCTCTTTCTCATGAGAACTGCCACAGGCTGTGTTTTGATCATAACTCTTGCTCAGAAAGCAACCAATGTCAGTGGCACTTTGTGAAACAATCAGTTGCAGTGTCCATTGGTGATGCAACGAAGAGACCATGTGCTCTCAGAATACAGGAGTTGGAATGTGTCCTGTTCATGTCTGAACTGCCACTTTCTCATGAGAATTGCCACAGGCTGTGTTCTGATGGTAACTCTTGCTCCTACAGCAACTAATGTCCGTGGCACTTTGTGAGACAATCAGCTACAGTGTCCATTCGTGATGCAACCAAAAAACCATGTGCTCCCAGCATATAGGAGTTGAAAATGTCTTGTTAAGATCAACTCCCAAAACATGTGAGGTGTGTCCTGTTGATGTCTGAACTGCCTCTTTCTCATGATAACTGCCACAGGCTGTGTTCTGATGGTAACAGCAATTGATGTCTGTGGCACTTTGTGAAACAATCAGTTGCAGTGTCCATTGTTGATGCAACAAAGAGACCATGTGCTCCCAGAATATCAGAGTTGAAAATGTAAGATCAACTCCCAGAACATGCCAGATGTGTCCTGTTGATGTCTGAACTGCCTCTTTCTCATGATAACTGCCACAGGCTGTGTTCTGATGGTAACAGCAACTAATGTCCGTGGCACTTTGTGAAACAATCAGTTGCAGTGTCCATTGTTGATGCAACAAAGAGACCATGTGCTCTCAGAATATAGGAGTTGGAATGTGTCCTGTTCATGTCTGAACTGCCACTTTCTCATGAGAATTGCCACAGGCTGTGTTCTGATGGTAACTCTTGCTTCTACAGCAACTAATGTCCGTGGCACTTTGTGAAACAATCAGTTGCAGTGTCCATTGGTGATGCAACAAAGAGACCATGTGCTCTCAGAATATAGGAGTTGGAATGTGTCCTGTTCATGTCTGAACTGCCACTTTCTCATGAGAATTGCCACAGGCTGTGTTCTGATGGTAACTCTTGCTCCTACAGCAACTAATGTCCGTGGCTCTTTGTGAGACAATCAGCTACAGTGTCCATCCATGATGCAACCAAGAAACCATGTGCTCCCAGCATATAGGAGTTGAAAATGTCTCGTTAAGATCAACTCCCAAAACATGTGAGGTGTGTCCTGTTGATGTCTGAACTGCCTCTTTCTCATGAGAACTGCCACAGGCTGTGTTCTGATGATACCTCTTGCCCAAAAAGCAACCAATGTCAGTGGTACTTTCTGAAACAATCAGTTGCAGTGTCCATTGGTGATGCAACCAAAAAACCATGTGCTCCCAGAATATAGGAGTTGGAAATGTCTTGTCAGAATCAGCTTCCAACATGATGGTAATTCATGCTCAGAGTGCAAATAATGTGCTCAGAGTGCAAATAATGTTTGTGTTTTGCTGTACAAAGATTGAAAACTGGTGTACATGGCTACAATAGATATGGATGCCTGGCCAGGATGTGTAATCATATTGCTCTCATGCTAGCAAGTACAAGAGCAGTGTTCTTGACAGCAAGAGGAATATTTCTGGGACTTACAACGCATACCACTCTTAAGTGCTCAGCTGGAGGTGTTCAAGGTCCTGATTGATGTCCCTACAATATTTGGTAATGTAATTGCTACCATGTATGTGTTTCAGAGCAACTCACATCCTGTTGCAGTCAACTAAGGTCAAACAGACAAAGAAATTGGGCATTATGCAGGTGTGTCCAGGGGGATCAGGTGGCTACAAGCCTACTTAGTGATGTGTTCTGGAGGCTGTTTCCTGACACAACTCCTATGTTGTGGAAGAAATTTTACCCTTGAGATTATAGCTACAACTCCAATTGATCAAAGCGTAATCTCTTCCAAATTGCTGGGATACCACAGCATATTGACAAATACTGGCTTCTTGTGTGTTCCCAATTATTCATGGTAGACAACTGCAGGGCCTCCTACAACCTGCTTTGTTTCATTGTCAGGTCATGGTCAAACAGACCAAGGGAAGTGAAGGCTGTGGCGTGACACAACTCCTATGTTATGGAGGCCATTGATGCCAACACTTGAAGACCAGCGTGATTCATCCTTGAAACCATAGCTAACCTGCGTTTCCAACCCCAATTTCTGAAGCATAGCCTCTGCCACATGACTGTGATAACACAGCATATGAGCTACACAAATAATATAAAGCCTCTTGCCACCATTTTTGCACCTCAGCAGCACACATCCATCACCCCAAAATCAGTTTATTGCTTTCACTAGCAGCGCTGGCCGGTAAGTACATGATTATCATCTTCTCAGGTCACCTCACTGACTTTATTCTTACAGCTGACTGTCTCCCTGTCTGTATAAAACTTCTTCAAATCACCTTTTGACATCCTATATCTTCATGCACCTCTCAACCTCTCTCATTCTATTTGCTGCTGTTGTCACTGGTACATTCCATATAGTGACTGTGTCTGCCATCCCGTATGACAGTACAGGATCCCGCTTTTTGACTCCCTCTGGCAACCCCACCAGCTTGGAGGGAGGGAGCATAGGCACAGGCGACTCGACCAATCCACATCAAATGACTCATTTCACGAAGCGGATGGCACCACAGCCAAAATTGCTGCATCAGCAAACAAAAACTTGTCTACCTGGGGCTATCCGTGGCCACAAACAGCTTCGGAGATCCGGTATCATATCTGGTCTGTCTCGTCTCATACCTTGGAGGAGCGTGGAAAGGGATGAATTGGCATTGGAAGTATCGACATTGGAGAAGGTTTCTAAGAAGATGGCGACTGATGAGGCGTATAGAAAAAATGGGCCCGGTGTTGACGCGCCTGACATGGAAAAGGCGGTATGGAGGATATGGAACAACCACCCGAAGAAGGGTGAGCTTGTGGAATTGGCCAAACAGGGTATAACTGTTATTTTTTGTAAAGCAAAAGAGTAGAAATGGAATATGTTAAATGCGCATTGCCGAACATTGTTGCTTATTGCTTAACTCGAGATCGTGTTGTACAACTATGGGGGTGTTTGAAGTCGATTGCTTCACCAGACGTAGATCTGCTGCAGTGCCTGTGGTCATAGCGTCAACACGAACATGTTCAATTCTTTAAAATAAAGCGAGAATCCATAGTACAACACTGCGAAAGTTCACAGCAATACAAGTACAATGCATTTGCAAGTTTGATTAACCTTCTCTGCTTCGCGAAACACCCTTCCCGGTTGTTCTAGCATGGCTTGGCATAGGTACCGTTCGACTTGCTGCCATCACCCTTCTGCAGCTTGCCCTGGTGATGCTCGCTCGTACCACGGGCCGTCAGAGCGCTGAGGGCGTGTGCAGGGGTGTCAGATTTCGCCAAGTCTTCCACGACCTCCATCTAACAATGCAAAAACATCCGGCGAGTTAGACCGGACTTAACCCGCACTGTATCAAAGGTAGGAGAACGCACGATATCAGCCACAAGACGATCGACCATGACAGCAGTCAGGTTCTCCCGCACGACGACACGCAAGATCTCGATATCTTGCAAGTCGGGAGCGAGCTCGTAGTTGGGGACAATCCATCCTTTAGCACGGAGAAGGGTCTGCACCCATTTCTGCTGTACGTCTGGGTTCTGAGCGCGGTAGTTATCAGAAAAGCGGAAGGAGACGACGGGGAGACCGGGTTCGTAAGTCTGCCCGACAGTCATTAGCAAATCGCAAATACATGGTGCGCAGAAAGGTAAGCTCACCTCTGGGCTCTCTGGGTCAAGAGCCTCTAACGCGCTGCCCACCAATCCCTGGTTGACCGGACGGTGAACATCGCTCAACACTTCGAACAAACCGCTATTCTCCAACGCACGGCTCAACAACCTCGCATTCTTCAGATCATCAAGCGCAACAGCCCTGTATCCCTCAAAGCCAAGGTGAACAAAGTTGAAGTACTGGGCGATGATGGGGTGCGCAGGACGAGAGAAGTTCAACGAGAACGAGTACTCTATGGATCCGAGGTAGTGCAACTCGAAGATGAGGTCCTTAGGCAGGAGTTCCTTTGAACGCCAGACGACCCAGCCGACGCCGACATACGCCAACCCGAATTTGTGGCCAGAGGTGTTGATCGAGACTACACGAGGAAGTTTGAAGTCCCAGACGTGCTTGGGAGTAGCGAATGGGGCAATGAAAGCTCCCGACGCACCATCCACATGGATAGGAACCGAGTGGCCAGTCTGCTTCTCGTATTCGTCGAGGAGATCAGACATCTCCTGCACGGGTTCGTAGTGACCGGTATATGTGCTCCCGAGAATGACGTAGACACCAATAGTATTTTCATCGACATAATCCATTGCCTTCTTAGGGTCAAGACGATAGTGGCTCTCCTTTGAAACCGGCACGAGCCTGCACTCAACCTCGAAGTACCTAGCAAATTTTTCCAAAGCGACTTGCGCGTTGGATCCCATGACGATGTTGGGGCCAGGCTCGTGGATGGACTTTCCGGCAGCCTTGCGCTTCTCCTGCCAGATGCGCTTCATGGCGAGACCACCAAGCTGGATGGCTTCAGACGAGCCAGTGGTAGCAGTGCCAATAGCATTGTGCGTGTTGGGCGCATGCCAGAGATCCGCAAGGATGGAGACGCAGCGGGTGTGGAGAACCTCTGAAAATATGCTTGTTTTCAGAACGACACATTGATGATAAGATCAACATACGTGTCATAGGGTACTCGTCTTGATCAATCAAGTTTTTTGAGATGTTCTCCATCATGAGCTTGTTAGCTTCTTCAGGCATCCAGGTGTGTACAAAAGATGCGAGGTTGAGGCCGGGAGAGCCATCGAGTTCAAGCTCGTCGTGGATAAGCTGGTATGCGGCTCTGGAGTCGATCCCCTGAACAGACTCTAATATGAGCGATCTGCCCTGATCAAACTAGAGACAAAGAGCTTGAATACCTTTGACGGGATTCTGAATTTGGGAATGGGAGTAGTTCCATAGCGGGCACCGTACGGACTAGCGGTGTGGTGATCCGTCGAGCTGTGCAGGCGATGACGGTGGTTGTGAAGGGCATTATTGTCCTGATCGAGAGTTAGTGCGCGTTTGGACGAAGGAGATCTGAAGCCCTCGTACCGAAGCCTGCTGCATGAGCTGGTCGGGGTTGATGTGCTATAGGTAGTGTGAATCAGAGTCTGAATAGCTTGGTGTTGTGAGCGGCACGCACCTTGGAGAGAGACATGGTTGTGGACTATATCGAGCTGTGGCGAGGTGGAGGTGGTGGGAGAGAGAAAAGGGATTGAAGTGGAGGACAACGGCGAGAGTAGGTTTATATAAAATCGAGTTCAAGGAGCGATGACACAAGAATAGCACGCCAGCGACGTCATAACATAACGCGTATGACGGGCTTCTAATAAGATGTGTATTGATTGACGGCAGTTGAATACGAGTATGAATACTTTAGCAGCTAGAACCAATAGCACGTAGCAGTACCTCACACATTCCACCACCTCACCTGAGCGTGCAGGCACATCCATTAAGCCCAGACAGAGCCACTGGGCCACAGCTCGTCATGTCTCCCAGGAACAAACCGCACACGTGCTATGCCCGCTCGCACATGCACCTGAGGCTCTACCATCCTATGGGTTACGCATCGCCGGTCTATGCCTTCCTTCTTCCGAAAATCACATACTCCTGCGAGGGTACCCATACAGTAGCCAGTGAAGAAGAGGAAACGAGACAACCCAAGTGACCTGCTGTCAGACAGAAAGTGTTAGACAACAACCACGGCCGATCACCGAAGATCGTAAAACTCACCTAGAATCGACACTGAGCGACGCAAAGTCAGCGCGCCATGGCTGTTGCCTCAATGAGCTCTGAATTGTACGTACATCCCCGCCCTACCCTCTCGTACTCGAAGAGGTAGAATGAGAGCAATTTAGCGTACCTCGACCACACTCTAGATGACTGACAGTAAGACATACGATTGCGCACTAACTGAAAGGGATGAATGTGGTTGAGTTCAAGGTCGCCTCAACATCCAAGCAACCACAAATGATAGCGACGCGTCTCAGGCGTCTAATCGACGCGTTAATCTCAGCAAAGACCATCGCTCAGAGTCTCAGACAGCGGTGGCATCCTCAGACCGTGACATTTCCCGGCGGCGGCACACATTTCAGTCATGAACGGCTCTCAATTGTACGTTTGTCTTGCTGTTTGTCGTTCTCAACGCCGTGGCTGACATTCAGCCTCAGAAACACACCAGATGCACCATACACGCGCATCCCGACCACGGTCCTGGCTCCGCCAGAAGGCACACCATCGTTTGCTATAGGCGGCTTAGACAAGTCCTTCAAACACCAATACGCCAACATCTACTTCATGCGACTGCACGCGCTTCGGAAATTTGTAGAAGATAAAGCGAAACGGCGCTGGGGCCATATAGACGGCACGTATTACACAAGTCTGCGATGGAACCTTGCTGAATCCAGGACAGGGAATCCAAAATCTGTCCCTAGAGTGCTTGAAATTGAGAAGGGACAGCTGAGCTATGTCATTGGCACTGTTTACATGGACATGCCGCTAAAACCCAACGTCCTTGACGATATCGCGCGTGATGTGAGTTTCCTTCCTCTCTCGGCCAGCTCTTTAATTCGCTTCAACTATCTTAGCATTCAATTCCTGCCCCTTCTCCCCAAGCAAAATACCACTCTGCAGATGACGACACTATGCTAGAAGACGAGTCTGGCCGCATACGGCTGGTCGGCGACTGCTTGAAATCGACACAGTTAGTGACAGGCATCATCATTGGCGCACTAGGCATCGAGACGAACGCTGGAGATTTCGAAGTTGTCGATATCTGCTTTGCTGGGATGGCACCTCAAGCTGTAAGGGACCACAAGGACCCCGAAACAACGATGGACGTGGACGGTAAATGTCTCCCAACAAGTCTCTCGCATTAGCATTAACTTCAGACCCATAGCGGCTCAGTCTTCATCATCGCTTGGATCAGACGAATGGTTAGCTGTCGTCTCCGGATTGGATATTGGCGCCCCCTCGTACCCGGACGGTCAGTTGCAAATGCTGGCAGAATATCTGACCGGAGAGTCTGGAGGACTAGATGAACAACTGGGTGCCTCTCGAATATCTCGGCTCATCATAGCGGGCAACTCGCTTGCTACCATGTCCACTTCTACGGAAGACGTTGATAAAAAATCTGTGAGTTGATTGTGCACATGTCTTGCTGCGCGAGCTCATCACCCCTTGTACCCGATAGCGTCGTTACGGGCAAGAAGCCAGCACGTTCTCGCCACATCCCATTCGCAATCTTTCGGATTATCTCACAGACATCGCACGCAGCATGCCAATACATTTGCTTCCTGGGCCTTCAGATCCCACAGGTACGCTTCTTCCACAGCAACCCCTTCCTCGAGCCATGTTCGGCGCAGTAGCGTCATACAGCTCCTTCTCATGCGAGACGAACCCTACATACCTCTACGTCTCGGCATCTTGCACTCGCTCAGAAGATGAACATCCTTCTCCGCCGTCAACCGGGAAACCGTCCGGATCGAAAACCACAACCTCTACCACCAAACCTATATTCAACCCCACAGCCACTCTTGGCAGTGGTGTAGCCTACGAACGAAGCATACTCGCACACTCCGGTCAGCCGATGGACGATATGTTTCGCTACCTGCCTTCGCCCCCCGTCTCGCGGCTCTCGATAGCAGAGAAAACACTCAAGTGGCGACATTTTGCGCCCACGGCGCCCGACACGCTTTGGTGCCACCCGTTCCTCCGACACGAACCGTTCGTCATACAAGAGACGCCGGATATCTACATTATCGGCAACCAGCCTGTATTCAAGACGAAATTAGTCCGCGGGGAAGTTGAGGAGGACGAGGATGGTGGTGGCGGTGCTGCGAAACGGTGCCGAATCATTCTAGTGCCAAAGTTTAGGGAGAGCGGGGTGGTGGTGCTTGTCAATTTGCGGACTTTACAGGTCAGGACGGTGTGTGCGGCGGTGCAGGGGATGACTACAGGGAGCGGACCGTGAACGAGTATACATATCACGCTGTCCATACCTTATTACTTGGTCTAGTTGTCAAAATATAATATTTTCATCAGATCACGCTGTTGTGGTAGTAAGTGAGTCTCGAGCCATTACCACGAGGGGGTATTTTGCAGCAAAAATAGATTGCAATCCTGAACGTTGAGTCTTCGCGAACACTGCGCCTCTGGGCCCGTGTCCGTCGAGATCACTGGCGTGTTGCTTTGCCGATCCACTGGAACAACCCGTAACGGTGAACGTCTCCATTGCGTTGGTCACGACCGAGGTAGCCCACGGGTAGTCAAGGCAATCTGCCCATTCCGCCGCTGCGTGACGGAGACTGACTGGTGCAGAGAAAGATGGTGTTGATACTCGGTAATCCAATGTTGCTTCCAACGAAGGGAAACCCGTGGACGTGTGGAGAGATTCGTCCCGCTCGTTCGAGCCGCTTTGCAGCCTGACTCCTCTGCGTTCTGAAGTTTCTATGCAGTGGGCGAGGCAAGAAATGACATCGGAAGCCACGCCGTACAAGACTGCCTGCCAGCGGGGGGTCTCAACCCAACTACGCGTTTGCCTTCGCCCGGTAGCCGCGTCGATTATGAATGCGCAGTCTGCTCGTAAGCTCGGTTGCATACTATCGCGAGGGTATCCCCTGAGAGAATCATGCTCAGATAGGCTATGCAGTGCCCGAGTCAACCGTGGCTATCTTCATGGGAACGTAAGCAGTGGAAGAACTGCGTACGCGCAATAGAGGTGAGACTCCGACTTTATCCGCGACTCTACAGCACCAACCATGCGTGTGGCTTTTGTCTGTAGGAATATGAATACGAACAGAGATCTTCTGCCCGAGGAGATGATATTTCATGAGCTGGAGTGGATGTAAGTGCACAGTTGAGGGCAGTGTGTGTAAGTAGTACTCACGGAACGCCGCCGCGGTGATTTGATCGAGGGCGAAACATATGTCATACGAATGGTGATCCCAAGACTTCGCGCGGGTTATGATTAGACTTCCAGAACCCACAGAAGAGTCTGCAATGAAACAATGCACCGAGTGTGAGGCATATAGCGTGTGGGACGCGACGCACCGGTTTTGGTGTTGCGTGGGTAGATTTTTGTCGCAAAAATGCAGCTATTGGCTGTCTGCGTTGGCTGCTGCCTACATTGTCAGACTGCATGTCCTTCAGGTGTTGCTGCGGACGGTTGTACGGACAGTTGAGTTCTGTGGTTGTGGTAGGTGGCAGTGTGCTGGCGCTTGTAGTTGCGCGCATCTCTTGCTGGAACATCATCATAACGCGGACAGCGAGCCTGGTATCTTGCTACTCGCCGACTTGAATGACCCTTTCGGTGAGTAACAAGGAGTCTACCCTTCGTGTGCGAGGTCTTTTCTGTACACTAAATCGCATAAAGTCCAGCCGAAGCTAAAAATTGACCTCCATGAGGTCTGCGTGAGCAGGCGATCTAACCTCGATGTGAGTGCGTGAAAGTATGCACCGATTTGTATCAGCCTCTAACGCTGAATACCATAACCTCTACAGAATTTCTCATGCAAGTGGGACCTGTGTGAACCGCAGGCATCACCTTGCATGACATTCCAGGCTGCGGTCGGACATGGCACCATTCATTTCCTGCCGGTGACCACGAATGTTGGTCGCAGTACAGCTGTGTGAAGAAATACGTGCTTTCTAGCGTGAGTTCTTTGTTTCAGGCTTCATCTATATCTTTCATTCGCCAATCAGGAAGCCCCCGTTGTTCCTTCCAGTTTCCACACCCGTGTATGGGACAACCCCGTCTCGTAACTGTATGCTGCGGACTGGCTTCACGATAACCAACTCTCGCTCCTGGGCTATTTAAGCCTAGTAGTTACTGATGCCAAATTCCCTAGGCAAAGACCACTCCCCTTCACTCCTCTACTCTTCGTCTGTTCACCCTTTAGCACGATGATGTTCAAAGTTGCCGCCCTGCTTTCCGTTGCATCCGTCGCTTTGGCTAGCCCCCAGATCTACGGACCTGCTCCTGGTCCCGCAACCCCGGCAACCACTTCTGCTGCTGCTGCCTCCAGCCCCAGTGCAGCCAACTCTAATCAACAGATTGTATGTCTTCTGAGACGAGCATTCCTTCATCTCTTCAGCTCGCCTAATCTGTTTTTTTTCCTAACAGATCCAAGTTGGACCAAACGGTGGAATCAATTTCTCTCCTTCAGACATCACCGCCGCAGTTGGTACCGAAGTCATCTTCGCGTTCGGCGCGTAAGTGCACATGCAATCTTCACACACACACAAGGCTCATCCCTTGTGCCACAGTTCCATCCCGCACTCTGTAACACAATCTACATTCGACGCCCCCTGCACTCCCGCTTCAGGTGGTTTCAGCTCTGGTCTTACCAATGCTGGAATGAGCTTCAGCATAAACATCACTGATGCATCGACGCGTGAGCAATGTCCATTATTGGTTGTTGTTCAAGTTCTGATGTATCAAAACCACAATAGCCATCTACTTCTTCTGCGAGTTCCCCGCCCACTGCGGCTTGGGTATGGTTGGGTATGTTGTTCATACTTGGCTGACAGTGTCACGACTCTAAATTCTTGATGTATAGAACAATCAACGCACCAACTAGTGGAAACACTAGTACTGCGTTTGCATCTGCTGCTATGGCCATTGGTAGCAACGAGGCTGCCGTGAGTAAAACGCCTCGGTCATGTATACATAGTCTAACGTCAGATTCTTTACTGTTTCAAGGTCGCCAACACGGTCTTTGTCTCTGGAGGCCTCGGTGCCCTTGCTACCGCTGCTCCTACAGCGGGCACTCCATCAGCTGCAGCCAGCTCTCCTTCGACTTCGACCACTCCCAGCAGCGCCTCGACCATGACTGTCAGCACTGTTGCGGTGCTACTCGGCGCTGTTGCTGCTGTATTTGGTGGACTCCTTTGAGAGCAGTAGCTGAGATACCCCGACCGATGTCGTGTGAGCATTTTCTTGATTTTCTGCGGACGTATGCACTTGTAGAGGAAGGATCGGTAGATGCACTGTATGTACATGTATCGCGTTCTTTGTTTAATGGACCACCTATCTTTAATTAACGGCACACCGAGAATGGGAACTTGAGCTCTACGTGACTTTGGCAGGATACAACCAGACTATTGAGTTATACGTATACCTTGCACCTCAGCTTGAGGTTAATACTGCGGCTTGTCTGCATCTTTTTAGGGAGAAGGAAACAAAGTCGGACGAACATGTCTCAAGGAAGCACTGGCAAGTTATTCAGTGTGACTCTAAAGTATGAGTCGTAAGACTGGTACTGGCCATGACAAGCCACTCGATCAACGAGGAACGATTGTACGGGCGCCTAATCATATCCTAGCATGCACCTTTCGAAATCACACACCAACCACCAACCACCCGAGCGCCGCAATTCTTCAGCTCATTACAACCCTCTGTTTGCCCTCGAGCTGCCTTCAAGTCACCAAACCTCGCGATGTTTGCCAAGTTACCACAAAAGATACCCTTCAACCTTCTCGGAGACGAGTCCAAGCTTGCGTTTCGCAGCCAGCCAGGGGGGATAGCAAAGCTAGCAGCCGTTCGCGTGAGCATAGCTAACGGACTTTTGGCACTTCAGTTACTTATATACCTCGCAAGCATATATCTGATACCGAGTGGTATTGGGATCAAGTGAGTATCAAGCCAACCTTCGTTGAGCAAACTAGACGTTCATTCTGCGCATTATAGTATTTCGTACTATTCGACACCGCCTCGGACGTGTTCACCTTGATATCACCTCATGACAGTATGCCATTCTAGACCTCTAGTCATGATGATGCTCTAATCATGATTCAGTACGCCATGCACTTTCCGACGCGCCGGAAAACATCGCCACCCTACTGCGAGTCGTAACAAAACGTCTCTTCAATCTCGTCTCTGACCACACCTTTCCCACCACGGCGAACACATCTGTCACGTCCTTTGCAACTTCGTTCATCAAGAGCGGTACGGGCTCACAAGATCGAAATGCTACCAAGGAAGTCCTGAACTGCCTGCGGCTATTACAACGAGTATTGCCAGTTGTGTTCGAAACTGACATGGACTCTAGCCGGCTGGAGATGGAAGTGTTTTGGAGACGGGAGGTCGCGGAAGAAGAGAGTGTATCTGTGGCTGAACTTTCCGAGGCCAATTTTGTAATTGAAGACGACGAGGACGATGACGACGGGCAAGCTACTCCCTCAAGCACACCTCAAGCCTCATCCCAAGCCCCCCAATCAAGTTCTAAAGCGCGGAAAACCCTCCCTTCCTTAGCTGAGAGGCTTATGAGCTGCTTAGTTGACCTGCTGTTCTGCTGCGGCTTTACTCTGCCCTCCAAGATACAAATAGATCATCACAAGATTAACTACACTATTTGGTATGCCCGCATCATGCTCAACATTGTGTTGGCAATTGATTTTCCATCGAAAATAGGGAGAAAGGTGTTGGCTCCACCGTAGATCTTGTTCTCAGTCAAGGCATAGAGAGCAACAGGACTGAAGTTCTGCGCACTCTTCTGGTGCTTTTCTCCAAACAAATCTATGCACCTCCCTCTGCTCTCTTCACCGCTCCATCACTGTACACCCTTCATTTCGTCCAACGCACTCCTCGGCGCAATGTTCTGACAGTCCTGTGCTCGCTCTTGAACACCGCTATGAACGCTTCGCGCGTTGCTAGCAACAATATCATCGGCGGAGTTGCGGGTAGGCTTCCATACAATCATCTCGTTTTTAAAGGCGAGGATCAGAAGGCTAGCCTCGCTGGGATGTGCTTTGGTATGCTGTGTGTTCTCTTGGATTTCCAGAGCGGTAGCGCAAGGGATGTTGCACCATCAGACGGCGAAACGCCCCAGCCTACCTCCAAGACCAACTCCTTCCGCTACTTTGTAGCGAAGCTGGCAAGTCCTTTGCTTGTGTAACACGTGTTCGTTTCTCACCATTCTACAGCACCGCTCGAGCGACTTCGCGTTTATTCTTCAAGGTGTTAGCAGCATATTCGAGGAGCAAATGGCATCAATGCACAATCTACTTCCTGGCTCGCGAAAGTCTGTACCATATATAGTAGAGACGGGTAAGCTACACGAGCTTTCTGTTGACGCAACTTACTCATCTGGTCAAAGTGGTTTTCTTTTGGAAGATGATAGAGTTGAACAAGGTCAGCGGGCAGCTGGCTGGTTTAAATTAGGCTTATACCCGATCGCAGAAATTCCGCTCATACTTGCTGGATTCAGAAAGGGCGATGGACATTCTCGCCTATCTATTTTGCTACGGCATCGATATCAAGGACAAGCCAGGTGAATACGCTTGTATGTTCTCATTATTGCATCTCTGATCTGGCGTAAGAGCAACATGGCGTATGCCGTGTGATTTCTTATATTGTGCAAAGCCTCTCCGCAGAAAATGCTTTTGGCATCAAGCTGGCCACACCAATCAAGGTCCAGCTGCCGCCGAAGTTGAACTTTCTCGGAAGCGCAGGCGACTTTCTTGTCAACGTGCGACTCAATTCTTCTGTTCGCATGATGAGCGGTGTTGACTGGTCTTTTGTAGGCTGTATACACAATGATAGCAACAACCTCCGGCTCTCTCAATTCGTTGTATCCCGCGCTAGTCATTGCGTTATCAAACGCTGCTCCGTTCTTCAAGAATCTCAGTATTAACTCCTCTGCACGCCTGATGCAACTCTTTACGGCATTCGCGAACCCCTCGTTCCTATTGTCAGATGAAGGTCATCCTCGTCTGCTCTTTTTCATGTAAGTAGGATGCATGTTACCTCTGGCATTGCTGCTGATCGGCCTTGTAGGCTAGAAGTCTTCAACGGAATGCTCTCGCGAAACCTCGCGGAGAACCCAAACGTGGTTTACAACGTCGTTCGTCACCATAAAGCGTTTGAAGACCTCGGAACGTTCACGCTCGCTCGCGGCCTTCGAGAGATCCAACGGGTGCAGATTGCGAAAGAGGAACGTGTCAAAGGGGCAAACGCTAAAGGAAAGACGGTAGCGGATAATGAGTCCGAAGAACCTCGCGACGAAAAGGCAAAACTCGCTCGAACAGAAAGTGCGGCTTCTCTCGAACTCGCGCGTCATGTTTCCGAGCAAGATGACCTCGAGGCCCAACGTCATCCGCCAGTAGAGGAGGATGCAAGAACAGGGAGACCCCTGATGTCTCCGTCTCTGAGCATCGACGCTGCGCTTCCAGAAGGTCAGCAAGGCGGTCCTTCGGAGAAGGCGAGAGGGAAGATGAGAGCAGGACGATCTATGTCGGAGGATATGACTGGGAGCCTCGAGCGTCTCGCTGCTTCTGGTGTTGGGCGGAACGGCTTTGTTCCCACTCAAGACTGGGTAGGTTCACGTCGAGATCCATGAATTGATCTGTAGAGCTGACGTCCACTTATAAGGTCTCCTCCTGGCAACAAGGGTAAGGCGATTGAGCGATTGTACTAGGAACCATCACTGAAGCACATCATAGGCTTCCGCTGGATGTCATCATGGTCGTAACGTCCGAGTTGTACCCGAAGATACAAGAGCTGCAATCTTCTCTCAGCGGACCGACTGCTAACACTGCGATTGTGGATCTTCTTCGAAGCGCGAATCTTGAAGAACACTTGCCGAAACCTGCGTCGCTGAACGCTCGTCGCTTTGCAGTGCGTAATTTTCCCTCAAAACCAAAATTTTCGTGTTTTGATTTCATCCATAGTGGTCGGATGCGTCTATAGTCTGGCTAACATCTCTGATCTGGGGTGAAATATACGTTCGCGGAATGGCCCCCCTCGGTATCTGGAACTCGACCAGCGTGCGGTTGTTCTATGTCAAGCATACACAGCAACCGCACCGCCAAATCACAGATACAGTCTCGAATGTGGTGGGAGGACTCTTGGGGAGAACAGAATCTTCACAATCTCTGCGACAGCGACAGTGACCGTTGATTTCACCTTGACTCGATGTTGTTATGTTGCTTGTTGAGATTATTTGTAATGTATCGACTAAAGTAACTGTATTGAAGGGATTCATACATACATCGCCCAGTGAACATTGTAAACGCGTAACTTATTGGACTGGCTAGCCAACAATCACAATGTGTACCTGAAGGATTGATCCTCCCAGTCTGTGAGATCTTTGTCGATGTGCATAATACCCTCAAGACTGTCATCCCCATTGACATCTATGTCGGAACCTTTCTCGTGAGTTACGTTTTCGCTGACTTCTGCGTGAAGCGCAAGAGCATCTCTGTCCCGCCGCGCGTTCTCTCTAGACAACAAGATGCGAAGCACGAAGGATGATATTATAGTGAGCACCATTACGGTGATGATCACTATCCAGGTCGTGCGATACTTGAGACCCGCCTGATCCTGGTTGACCTGCCGTATGATTATTATTTTGGTTTCCCGTCAGTTGGGTACCATCATCACGTAGAGCTATGGTGAAGAATCAAGCCGACGTACAATGTAAGGCCCAATGATGTTTCCGACGTTGTATCCGATGAATACAGCACCAGTGGCGCATGCTTTCTTTGTACCTCCAGCGACGTTGGCAGACAAGAAGGAAACCATGACGAGGTAAGGAGCGGCAAACGAGGGTATAAGACAGTATCCAAAGACAGGGAGCCCACGGTGTTGCCATGATCCACGCCAAACGATGATAGAACCCACCAGAGGTGGAAGACAGGACACGGCTATCCAGATGGTGAACGTGTTCTTAAATCTGCTCTGTAAAGGGCAGGCGGTCAAGGGCTGGAAGTTGAAATAGATTTGGTATAATGAACACGCACGCATAGATATCCAGTCAGCCAGAGAGAGATGCAGACACTCGCGCCTCCAGGAGTTTGCATGAGGAGAGCTTTTAGACTCGAGTATCCGAGCGACTGTGATGACATCTTTGAGGTTAGTATCGACTCACGCAAACAACAAATGGCCAAGCTGTACCTTGACGATGAGTGAGCCAAAAACGGTCACGCCACCGTTAGTGACAGTGACTGCGGCCGTGAGAAAGCAAAGGGACCACAGTTTGTAGTCTCTCAAGGCTTCGCGTATTTGATACCATTTCACTTTGCGAACGTCCACCCCAGACAGGCTTCCTCGCATGCGAGCCACCAAGATGGCTCTTTCCGCTTCATTGAACCAACGGTGTGAGGTGGCAGGAGATTCCGGAAGGACTATGAGCACAACGAGCGACCAGAGGATAGTTACGCTTCCTGCGGCGAGGTACCTACGAGCAGATGAGCGATAAGTCAAGCTGACAGTTCATGGGTCTGCTGCCTTACATATACTTCCACGGAGAAAGGGATCCGTGTGCATGACCGATGGCGAAGTTGATAATGTTGGTGAATATGTTGAAGATACCTATGGCAGAGAACCAGATGCTGAGTCGAAGGGGTAGCTCCGACTTCGTGTACCACATAGAACATACTGAGCGCACAAGAAAGGGTATAAGAACATCCCCGTGAACATTGGTTTGTGGAAGATACGTACGCAGAACAAATCCCGGGGCTACAGCGCTTTCTACAAGCCCTAAGAAGAATCTCTGAGCGATGGCTCCAGGATAGTTCGTCACGAGGACCATCAACATGACAATGGACCCCCACACCTGGTGACGAGAGCGTATGATCAGACTCGGTGCGATACATACTCGTGCTGACGTACAAAAATTGTTGCGCTGAGAGCTTTGACGGCTGGTAGCTTTTGCAAGATGAGCGCAATTGGAAGCACCCCCGCAAGGTAGCCCCAGTAAAAAGCAGCAGCACTGGAGCAGCGCAAAATGAGCTTGAAACACGCAAAATCAATGGACGAACATACGCCGTGGAATACCTCCGCGTCGAGAATGTGTTTGTGCCAGGGACCGGAGTCTCCAACCCGAGGTCCTGGATCATGCCAAACACGGATGCCGAGTTGAACACAAGCTTGTCGTGCTGGAGCATAGAGGAAAGGTGAGCTTAGCTATACGACTACATAGACCACCCGGCACTCACAAATTGTATACCATATGTGAGAGTCATTATAGGCATCAGTATCAGGTCGACTTTCCAGACGAGCCGACGTTCAGTCTTGGGGTCCCATGAGACTGAAGACTTTTCAGCGACGTGTGCAGCGTCCTCGGTGTGTTGGCTATCCATGTCGTGGAGGTCCTTGAGAGAGAGCGAAGGAAATCTCGTCGACTTAAGAAGGCACGGTTGGAGTGCGTTCTCGTCGCAGTGTATCTCACAGGTGAACTCCGCAACTTTGGAGAGTCTACCTGGTGTCCACGGTGTCAACGCATTCCCTGATCGATCATCCACATCTAAAGCCGAGCGAAGATTCAATACAAATATGGCAAGTTGAGATTGATCCGGGCGTACCTTGGCGTTGTCTATGCTTCGCATTATGGCCGCTGCAGCTTTTATACATAGCATCAGCGTATTCAACCAGTCGACGCTCTGCGTCGCGGGAAACGGCTAGCCCACCGACTCCTCGGACGGACTAGGGTGTACTGAGTATTCACGGGCAACTATGGGACAAGCTGTCAAACCCTGAGCTGTGCGGCGCCCACCATCAATCCAGAAGCTGATGCAGCCATATTCCATGGTCAAGCATGTGGCTTTACATGCGAACTTGCACTGCGGCATTGACCCCTAGCGCACGCTTCGCACCCCCTCGTCGACCTGTGCTCAGCATTCATGTACTGCTGGCGGGCGGGTGTCCTCTCAGCTTCGTGCCGCGTATGTCCGAGCCTTATAACGGCATGCTTGGCTTGCATGGATTTGCTATGTCATAATCTGCATCAGTCTTGAGTTGGAATAACATTTGACTGACCATGCATACCGTGTCGTGTTGCAACAGAATACCCGACGATCATTAGATACTCGATGATCCAAACGGAGACGCAGACGCTCACGCCTGTCGCGGGTGCTTGCATGAGGAGGGCCTGCAAGCTTGCGACTATCATTATGCTCATGCGCTCAGCGTTGCCCACATAGAACATACGACGCTCACCTTGACCGTCAGGGACCCGAAAGCAATGGACGGCAAAGTCCATAGCGCCAAGAAGCCATACCATCTTGTAATCGCTCAGTTTTTGGCGCACTTGATGCCACTTTGCTCGGCGCACATCCCCTCCATACTTTGCATCTGCCCTCCCAAAAACGCTCACTCAGATTCACATGTCCATCGGTGCGAGGTGCGTAGCAGGAGATTCAGGGACTAGAGGATGGTCACACCGCCCGCAACAAGGCATCTAATGAGCAAGCTGTAGAATAGCATCCCAACAACACAACAAGATCGAAAATATTAGTGCTTACATGTCAATAGCGAGATTGTTGACGGTGCTGAGATTCCTATCGCGGTAAACCATATGCTGAGCCGTAGAGGGAGTTCCGGCTTTGTGTAACACGTTGAGCATACTGAGGAAAATGCCAACGGTCAGTCAGTGAGCCAAGGAGAGTGACTGGTGCATACGGAGAGCAAATCCCGGGATCAGGGCACTGTGTGTGAGCTTCCGAAAGAACCATTGAGCAAGGATTCCTCGAAAGTCTGTTACAGCGAACATGAATACGAAGATTGTCCCCCATGAACAGACGCGCGCGGAGATACTCAGCCTCGTCATAATACATTGGCGTATACAGATTAGTGCGCTATGCAAGTATACCATGGAATTGAACGAATTGAACATATTGAAGCTCCGTACGCAGTGCAATCATCTCTGGGTCGAGAAAGTTTCCGTCCCAAGCTCTCGAGCATGCCCAGCTGGCGATTTGAGCACAACTCTATCGTGCTATAGCAGACGAGTGGGATCAGTGAAAATTAAACGATAATGCCACCTCCGCGCTCACAAAATGCAACTCGTAACGAGAAGAACATCATCGGTACCGATGTCAGGTCAGCTTTCCGGACGAACCGATGCCCCACGTTTGTGTCCCAAAGGAGAGTTGGGCCATCCGAAGGAGTAAGATCTGCAGTATTCCCCGGTAAGACATGTCGTGGACCCCCTCCAGAATAACCTGAAATGGGATTGACAAAAAAGGCATGGACGACTCCTTTCGTGTGCCTGGCCAACTCAACAGTTGACCTGCTTGAGTTTGAAGGAGTTAGTACGGTGGCGAAGGTGGTGGGTTTATATGCATTCCGAGATGCATCACACTACTGTCAGGCCCATTGTCAACGGAAGATGCACTATAGATTGACATGAACATGAACGTACCTTTCCTTGCCCAGTACTTCCTGATTTCGTGTTGTGTTGAGGACCTGCTGGTGGATACATCCCATCTCGCAGTCAGCACTCTACGTAATTCTGATTCCTTATCAGCCAGTTAACCCGGACAAGTTGCTTTCTCTACCAGTCATCAGACAGGAAGACAGCGTGATTGGTGCCCAGAATCGATTGCAGAATTTGTATGGCAATAGTCGAGCGGCTCGCCATTGGTATATAGTCGAGAGAGTTCGACGCCATATAGACGCGGGCTCAAGGTTAGATACGTCCGGCCCTTGCGCACTCCTCATCGGCCTAGTTCAGCCTTTTCGAGTTTGCTATTCTTCCCGCTACTCAAGATTGACCGTTTCACCCTTGACACCGGATCCTGCTCTTTGACGGGGAGGTCATGAGCATGGTTTATTCGTTTTGACGTAAGATACGTCTACTGTGAGCTGCGGGATATCTTTGTGCTGGACCTGCGTCGTTGCGGCTGTTCACGCACAAGATATGCGCCTCGGTGACTCGACGATTGCATGAATAGGATTATATGCGAATAAAATGCTGACGTAGATCAACAGCTTCGTACAACTTGAAAAGATGGGAATCAGCAGTTGACACAGCAAAAGACTATATCACGTACACAAGACAGTGCGATGCAGAGCTACATGATAGCAAATATTCTTTAGTATGACAAAGTAAGATGCTAATGGCAGACTATGTGCGTCACATTCCCGAGGAGAACGCATTAAGGTCCACTTGGCTGTATATATCGCTCCCGATGTCTCCATCCTTCCAATACGCCTCCCACTCGTCATCTTCGTCCTGTGGGCCATTCTCAGAATCCAGGCCTTCTGACGGCGAATTCGCCTCGTCACCAACCGATGGAACTACTATCCCCTGCGCAGAGTTGGCTGAGGATGGAAGAGATGGGTCGGAGCTTGGGCCCACAGAGCTATTGATGACAAGCGGGAGATCCAATGGGTTGACTTCTGCTAAAAGTGCGTGAGGGTCGGCGTTGGACAGTGCCTTTGGGGAGAAGGCGTCGAAAGCAGAGGGTTCATCAACTGTTTCGAGAGCAACGAAGCCACTCGCCGTGATGATATAATCCAGGGATGCAGGCGGTGCGACAGAATTGAAGATGATCGAGAGACGTCGAATCCGAACAGGCTCGGCGTTACTAGAGATAGTCGTCGTCCGCGATTCTGTCTGTGAACCATCGGTAATTCTTCGTCGTTTGAGAGGACGATAATCATCGTCGTCCAATACTCTCATTCTGCTTGTACGAGTGAGCACGATGCGAGCATTGATCTGGTTCGCCCAGACGAGACCAAGCGCCGCTTCCTTCGAACTCTCTCCTGGTATAGTGTCTGCGCGATTGAAAAGGCGAGCTTGGCCTTGATAGCTGACCTCATGAGCTCGCGAACTGGGCGCCGGGTGTCTGTCAATAACGTCGGAAACTTCGTTCAGCACAACAACTGCAAGGTCGTGCTTGTTGGCGAGTATATGCAGTAGTGTCGCGATTTCATTAAGATTTCTGGACCGCTCGGTTAGCGTAGCCGAAGAAACAGCATCGTGGGAGTGGAAGAGCTCCGTTATTGCGTCTATGATCAATAATTTTACGGGTTTCGTGTCGTGCTTAGACTCTTGAGCGTCCAGGAAGGCGGGAAATGTATCAGAAAGCACATGAAGAAGTAAGGGTATCGTTGGGGTCTTGATGGTATGGATATGGGCTAGACCACATACAGCTGGTGAGAGCATGGGGTGATTTTTGATGATTTGGACGACGCGACTAGTGGGTAACGTCCACGAGGTAGAGAGGAAGCAAGCTGATCCCGCGACTCCGCCCATATGCTGAGGAAGTTGCACACAGAGCGTAAGCTGCAACGCAAGCTGCGTCTTTCCCGCTGCACTACGTCCAAGATGTTGTGAAAGATATCTCTTGTGTACAAGGAGAATTCGTACCTTTCACCGGTGATTTCCCATAGCTTACGGGTTCTTACACCCCCTCCAAGAGCTCTGTCAAGGATGGAATCACCCGTGGTTATGACATCATCGTGCGGAAGGTCACGGTGGTCTAGGTTGAGTAACGGAGGTGAGCTCAGTCCATCGAATATTAGGCTGATAATCTCCTGAGCCTCGCTATGGGCGATTCTGCATCTCTTTACAATATCTTGTGGTGACAGAACCAGCAAGTCCGAGACGGTAAGGATGTTTCCTGCAGAACAAAACCATACATGAGACTGTCTTGTAAGTGATACGTAAGAGCAAGTACCTTTCCTTAGCGAACTCTGCTGCCTGGACGACAAGACAGCAAAAGTCGACAGCGGTTGTGTACTCATTCCAGTCTGGGTTGCAGCATTGTTTGGATCTGGTTCACGATATACTGGCGGTTCGTTTGTCGCCTTTGAGAGTTGCGCTACGATAGATCCAGTTCAAGGTATTTGGAAAGCAGGATGCTGAGAGTGCGAAGTCAGAGGGTCATAGACTCATCAGAGTTTTAGAGTACTTCAATGTGAGGTTCAACCAGCCAGCGGCACAGTTCGGCCCGCCTTTCTGGGTGAAAGACTAACTTTCAAATTGTCAAATTCCAATGTCAAAAGTTTTTTTTTTTTTTTTTTTTTTTTTTTTTTTGGTAGAGCGTAAGTGGAGAAAGGGCAGTTCACCTGACAATCCCCCATTCTCCTGCTGGTGCGAGGGGTTTTCACCCTCTAGTGATATTAGGTTTGTCTTACCGCGGTGGAAATGCGTTTTCGCATGCCGCCCTTGGGCGGTTGTGTGGGGCTAGGATGTCTGTCATTGCTTGACCCTCTCCGTGGCCTCATTCCCTGGCCTTCTCTCAGGTCTTGCTCCAAGCCAACCCTACCCACTAAAACCCCCGCATTGTATATCCAGTCTTCTGGCATGGTGTGCTCGTCGTGGACTGTCCCGGACCATGTCTTTTGCGCCAGTTTGCCGTCCAGGCGCTTCGCTCCCGGGAACCTCGGGTGGGTGAGTGCAATGTCCATCTGTAGCCTTCTGTCCAGGGCCCCATGCCATCTGCCCACTATCTCGCTGGGTGAGTGCACCCATCCAGGTTCTCCGGCCTTCCCTATTACCCTTTTGCACTTAAGGGTCCATATGAGGTGTGCTGACTCCGTGATTACTATACGGTAAAGTCGGGACGTTCCCTGTACCGGTTTGTTGTCTTCATTTCTGATCGTTATCAGATCGGCCCCCACTACTGTTCCCAGAGTTAGGTCGGGTATCATTCCTACCTTCTTCTCTAGTATCTTCCTCGCTAGGGTCCATACTATCAGTTGGCCTGGTGCTTGGCACTGCATCAGGATGTGCTCGATCGACTCTACCTGCCCGCAGTTGGTGCATTTGCTCCTCTGTTTGTAGTTCGGGATATTCAACCACCATTTTCCGCACCGGAACGCATTGTGCAGGGTTCGCCACAGGAAGTATTTTATTTTCTTGCTATTGATCTTCTGCTTCACTGCTTTCCACAGTGCCTCCTCAGTCGGCTCAATCCCGGTCTCCTCCCTGATGTCCCTCAGGACTCTGCATACCTGCTCCTGTGTGCTCTTCCGGGGTGGTGTCCTTCTCCTTTCCGTCAGTTTGGCATAAATTGTCTTCTGGGTCACCGTGCTGATCTGGGCTCCTTCCAGCAGGAATTCTACCGGTGCCTCAGTATTGTTCTCTTGCGGGAGGGGGAGTCGGGTTCCCTCTGCGGCCAGTCTGTCTGCTTCTTCGTTCCCTCTGTTGCCTGCGTGACCTTTGACCCAGCAAAGCTCAGTGGTTGCTGCCCTTGCTCGGCCCCATGCTATAATCGCTTTGAAGAGGTCCTTGTTCCTTACTCCGGCCCACCCGCGTTCTTCCCACGCCTTCGCGTGGACCGTTATTCCATCCACGCCGTATCTCGAGTCGGTCATGATCCGTAGGGGGGTCACCTTTGGGGCTCTGGAGAGGATGTGGAGGATAGCGGTAAGTTCTCCAGTTTGGTTGGATTGCTCTTCTCCTCTGACTCGTATCGCTGCGTTCATTTCATGTCCCTCCGCTACCCACACTCCTGCCCCCGCCCTCGCGCTGCGGGTGCCATTGTTTGTGCAAGAGCCGTCCGTGTACACCACTAGTGTCTCGCGTTCAATTCACCTGGTCAGGGGTCTGTCCACCGGGTTACAGCATTGGGGACTGTTGTTGGTGAATATCCTGAAGCATTGTGACAGGTCGCTCCGGATTGTTAGGGAGGGGTTGAAGAGCATCGGCTGGTCTGTCCCCGTTTTCCCTTTGTTGGTCCTCTTCTGAGCCTCGTCAGGGAGAGGCCGTCCGCCACTGCTACGTGGTCTGGGTGCCATTTTGGTGACAGCTTTGCGTACAGGGACCTGACTGTGGCATAACACTTGTATGGGTTAGGACAACCTTGCATCTCCCGTATCTTTGCGCAGAAGTTGCAGCAGCGTTGTTTTGGGAAGTGCTGCTGGCTGGCTCCGGTCGTCAGCTCTCCATACTCCACAAATATTTTCAGCTGCGCAACCGTCTTGATGTGGTGGCATGTTCGCAGGCACCTGCTTGCCTTTTTGTTGTGGAGGTCCTGTATCTCATTCCCTATTCCAATGTGGAGCCAGATGGGTAGTTTGGTCTTGAGCCTGGGGCCGAGTTTCACCGCCCCAAAACTGACCCCGGTTTTCTTGGCCAGGTTTATCAGGGCCTTCAGGTAGGTCGGTAGGTTTGAGCTGCTGCTCGCGTTGACATCCCATGTTTGCAGGAAGTACTGGATTTTTAACTCTTTGTCGTATTTCGGTCCCGTCTGGGTTGCGTTCAGTGCTAGGAGTGCATCAACAGCAAACGCCCACGCTGGTCTTGACCTCGTCAGGTCTTGGAATGGTTTTAGCCAGGTGAGGGAGATTGCTTCCGTCCTGGCTTTGAGGTCTAGGAGGGCTACTCCGCCCTCTCTTGCTGGTTGGTATAGGGTGTCCAATCTCACTGGTGGGGCGGCGCTTCCAGGCCAAAGGAATGTTCGGATTACCTTGATCAGTTCCTCTCTCACGTCCGTTGGCATTCCTTGTACTTTGGTGAGGTATTGGACCCTGCCTCCGACCTCCATATTAACGATGAGTTTCTGCCCGAAGATGGTCAGACCTGGACAGCTCCATTCTTTTAGTCTTTGTTTTATTTTCTGCACCACTAGTTGCCAGGGGGCGGCTTCATCTACCCTGTTTCCTACCCAGACTCCTAGGATTCTCGTCATGGCCCCATCTTCCGCAATTCTGATTCCTGGAGGTATCACTTCTCCCGTTACACTGAAGGATCTGTTACTGACCACATTCGCACGGAAGGCTGTGGTGCCTATTAGTATTACTTCTGTTTTCTCCAGGTTAAATTTTGCTTTTGAAGCTTTGCACCATTTGGTCAGTATTTCCTGCATGGTTGAGTACTTATCGTTCTTGGACAGGTATACCGTAGTGTTGTCCGCAAACAGGGTTGTTATCACTCGATCTACCATCCCAGGTATAGAGTAGCCATTGAGACCCGATGCTCTCAGCATACACGCCAGGGGCTCGATTGCCATGTTGAAGAGGAGGCACAATAGCGGGTCTCCCTGTCGGACCCCCCTGGTCACCTTGTAGGTGTTACTTCTCACCCCATTTATTATTACGCATGATTTTGCTGACTCGTACAGTGACCGTATAGTACGTACATATTCCTCTGGGGTTCCCAGACTTGTGAGGGTCTGCCACAGATAGTCGTGGGCTATCTTGTCGTAGGCCTTTTCCTGGTCTAGGGCGATGATCACCCCGTTTTCTTCTGTGGCCTCGGCGTAGTCCGTCATCACTCGGGCAAGGTTTGTTTGGTCAAATATCAATCGTTTTGGGATGAAGCCTGCTTGCGCGGGGTGGACTACTTGGTGTATCCACATTGCCAGCTTCATGGACATGGCCTTGGTGAGTAATTTATAGTCCGTATTCAGCAGGGTGATCGGCCGGTAATTTGCAATTTCGCGTTGGTCTTTTTTCTTGTAGATGGGGGCTATCCATCCTTCCGCGAACCTGGAGTCAAGGCAGACCCCGTGGGCCTCAATGTCGTTCAAGACGCTATGGAAGATACCTAGTATGTCCACCACTTTCTCCTTCTGCTGTGCCGTTGCATGCTCATCCTTGGCAACTGTGGCGTACTGCCTGTGGGTCTCCTTCCACAGCTTGTATGGCACTCTGTCCAGGCCTGGTGCCCTGCTGACGTTGCATAGTTTCAGTGCGGCCTCGAGGTCTTCCCTCGTGAGTTTAGCCCTGAGTGCTGCCCTTGCTTGGTGCTTGAATTGGCGTTCAACAAAGTCCAGGACCGCCCCTATTTCCTGTTGTCGCTCTTGTGGTGTGGAGTCCGCAATGTCAGCTCGCTGGGCGTTGTTGTGGTATCGCGCTGCCGCCTCCGTGATGAGGTCGGACCTTTCGATATACTGTGGGGGGATTGTTGGGTCGTAGTCCGGGTGGGCTTCTGGGTGCCCCAATTCCAGAACTTGCATCGACATCATGATATCCCTTGGGGTGGTGGGTTTGTTTGTCCTTACCCAGTTTTTATTGATTTGTTCTCCGTACACCCAGTTGCTAGCTGCTACCGCCCTTCTGGACGTATTGAAGCGGCGCACTTCTAGCTCCTTTATCTTTGCGAGGAGGACCACCACTTCGTGCCCTCACTCCTCTTCGGATTCGAAGTGGGTGGTATTGAGGGTGCGTTCCCTCTCATGTTTAAGGGCTATAATCCTCCTTGACAGTTTCGGTATTTTTTCCTTGGCTAGACTTCTCGCTGTTTTCAGTATGTCCTCCTTGAAGGCCGCGTATAGGGCTTGTGCATTGTTTGTGTCCGTGCGCGTTTCTGGGCTTGGGATGACCCTCAGTAGGTCTCGTCCCTTTTCCACCACATACCTCCTGAAGTTGTGGTCTGCTCTGACTAACTTTGGGATCACCCATCGCCCTTCCCCTACAAAGGGGAGGCGTTTGTCTGTCAGTAAGACTGATACCATCATATGGTTGGACGGTATCCCGTCGATCGGATCTGTGGCCCAATTTATTGCTGTTCTTGCTAAGGTAGGGGCTAGATACATTCTATCTAGTCGTGACATTGCCCTTCCCGATTCCTGGCTAAACGTGTACATCTTCTCCTTTAGGAAGGTGTCCCTCCATGTGTCCGTCAGGTTGAGATTCATACAGAGGTCCTGGAGGGCGTATCATGGACCGCTCAGGTCCTGTCTCGTTGGTAAGCGATCAATTTTCTCCTCAACTATATTGAAGTCGTCCACCATCACATCCGGTTGTAGGTTCTCATTCTGTAACCAGTGCTCATCTAGGGCTCTCCAGAAGGCTTTGTTCTCTCCGTGATCATTGGGTGCGTACACATTCAGGACTCTCATTGTGACGACCTTGTACCATGTGAGCATTATCAAAAGTGCTCTTCCAGGTATTACTTCCTTGACGTGCACTTTTTCAGCATCCAGTCTCTCGCGGCTCACTACAAACGCCACTCCCCTGGTTGCACTCGCCCTTTCTGGTGGTCCGGAGTGCAGGATCAGCAGCCTCTTACCGAAGAGGGAGTGTAGCTTGTTGACGTGGGCTTGGGTCAGGTGAGTCTCTTGCACCGCTATGAGCGCAAGTTTTCTTTCTCTGACTATCTGGTTTATTTTGTTCCATTTGTCGCTGGCTGCTGACCTGGGAGCCGACGGCCCTCTGCCTTTCATATTGAGGGTAGCGATTTGGATAGTCGCTGCTGTGCGGCGTTTGTTGGCCTTTTTCTTGCGCGGGTCATTGTTGACTCCCGCCTGGAGGCCTTCTCGTTGGCCCAAGGCCTCAAGAGTCACCCTGGATTGGGCGACCTCGATGGGGGTTGGTGGTTGGGGTGGGGTGGGAGGGAGGGGAGGAGGGGAGGAGGCATTTCTGCGCCCGTCACCGAACTCTCCGTGACCATCACTGGCAGGGTTGACGACGGGCAGGGGACCTCTGCCTCTGGTCTCGGGGAGGCTGAGCACCGTGTTGACATCTTGTACCGTGTTGTATTGTAAATTCGTGGGTTGTAAAGGTTTTGGCGGCCGACCTGAAAAGGTGGTGTCCACTTGCCATACGGCCGGTAGGCGAGCGTAAGGACGTTTCTGGTATCCCTCTCATGCTGGTAAGGTGGTCCTTCTGTTCCAGCTTTTGAGGTATGCCTGCGGGCGTGCCTCCCCCGTTGTTCTATGTTGTTTGTGCGGGCCATAGGGCTTTCCTGTCACCGAGGACAGTGTCCTCAGCCAGTGTATTTGGGCGTTCCGGCTCACCCCCGCAGCGTGCATTTTAGTGGCTCTTGGTGGATCCGTGGTTCATTCTTGCGAGAGCATGGACCATGCTTGGGGCGCTGGGCTGCTGGTTTTCACTTCAAGAGGCTGCTATTTCCTCCCTCTCTCTTGTTTGTGTGATTTTCCTCCGCGGTCTGTTAGCGTATCATCTCATCAGACAAGTTACTGGAGCAGGAACGCGATAGCATTGTGTCGTCGTCATATATCAGGAGAGGCCAGCGCGTAGGGCTGTTAGGTACATGGTTCTAGACTATCGGAGCAGTATGTAGTGCGGTCAGGTTAGGGGCTCCCCCTGCCTCCTCGCCTCTTGTCACCTCTACCTCGACCTCCCCCTCCACAGCCCCCGCGGTTACCCCGGAGCGGCTTGGTGTTGTTGCCGGTATTCCCAGGCTTCACTGACGAGAAGGACGTCGGCAGCAGTTGACTCACTTTGGGCGCTGTCTGTGACTTCTTGACGGACAGCTTCAGGTCCGGATTGTATAGCCATCCTTTTTTGGTGAGGATTGGGCAGGACGCTGATGGGTGAAGTTAGAGCCACCCGAGAAGGCTTTGATGTGCATACCTAGGAAGGAGTCCTTGAAGCTCACTTGCATGGCGTGGTCTCGAAATTCCCGCCATTGGGTGATGTCGTGCATCGGAGGGTCCATGAAGATGTGTGCTGCTCGAACTGCGTCTCCGCCGTCCGTTTTCGCCATGACTACCCTGACCCCAAGCGATTGCCTGATTTGCGCTATCGCGCCGTCCGTTGAGATACTGAGTCACGCTTCAAAACTAAGTACAACCTTAAAGACAACACAACCAACCACGAAGTGGCAATAGAAGTGTAAAGGTGTGGAAGCGCAGAAGTGTTAAAGTGTGCGAGGTGGTCTTAGAGTCCTAGTTTTACCTGTGCTGTAAAGAGCGACAAGGTTTGTGATATAGGTTTCATGTGAAGGGAGCTAGATGGGCAAATTACCACGCGTATCGCGGGTAAAAGGCTAGTCGGCGCGGTGAAAGCGAAAGAGTTTGACGCGGCTCCTAGAGAACGCGCGGGAGACGTCGCGACTTGTAGTAAAACGGCGCGCGGAGAGACGCGGATGGTAAAAGCAGACACAGTATGAATCTCGAACACAAAACGCGGTCGCTGGAGAAGATGAAAGTAGTCGCTGTAAAACGCGGGCGCAGTGAAAGTGAACGCAGTAAACTCGACGCAGTGAAGGGGAAACGCAGACGCAGTAACGCAGTAAAATAACGCAGTTAAGAAGCAAACGCAGTATAACGAAACCAAAAGGAACCGTAAGAGAAAGACAAGCTAATGGAGCGCGAGTCGCAGCGTAAGGCTATTTGAGGCCGCGGTCAATTTGACTCGATAGACTGCGCGCGGGGGCGGTAATGTAGAACAACACCTCCCAAGCGGTGATGCGTATTGCAAGCGAATGTGTGGCCAACGACGACGTTGGTAGAGCTTGTAAGATTGAACTGTACTAGTTCGCACTCGTGGTCCTCGCCTTCAAAGTCTGGTGACAGCCAACAATCTGGATGCGGCGCGCGCGGGCAATCACAGTCGAGCGGGATGAAAGGTCCTGAACGCAAGGGAATTGGGTGGTCGCTCTGAGTGTTGCAATAGGAGCAGTTATCAAGCGAGTCCGCGACGGAGGCGACGGACGACGCTGGCAAGGGTGATTTAGGAGTAGAGCGCTCAGGGGAGACCGTAGGCGCTACTGAGGGTTCTGGCGGCGGCGTGGGCGCGGGGATGATGGGGTAGCGGCAAAGAACCTCGCGCGGGCACGGGCGGTAAGGGCAGCGACCGTCGGATAAGTGGGGAACTGTGGGACAATAACGGCAAACGCGAGGCGGGTTGTCGTTGGTAGGCGCAGCAGACATAAACGTGGAGAAAGACGCAATGAGACAACGCAGGAGAGGCTACAGCTATTGGTGCGAAGAGACTCCCTCGACGCGAGCGCAAAGCGTAAAATGAACTCTGAGAACTGGGGTGGGGATTGATTGATTGTCTACGCAGTACAGACAACACCTTTTTATATACCCTAAGGACCCTCTCCTAAACCTTTCCTTCTATGTCCTAAACCCAAACGCGAGAGCGAGGAAACATGGTGGCAGAATACTTCCGTTCGCGGAGGCAAAATGTCCAGCGAGTCCACGCCCGGCAGGACACAGCGTTGGTCGACGCGGAGAAGCGGCGCGCGCCCTTGCGCTGAAGGGGCGCCAACCGTTGTGAGCAGGTGATGAAGCGCCGTCCAAGAGTTGCACAGCGTGGCGTGATAGGAGTCTTCCTGAAACGGGGTTCGCAAGTCAAGTTTCTTCTATCGTTGGTCCGACCCGCGTCCGAAACACTTGGTGGCTGGCTGGCCCATGCTCCGATGCAAAGGGGCGTGTCTGCGAGTTAGAGTTCGGTGCGACTTCTCGGCCTCGGATGTTTCCGGCGCGTTGCTGCTCCTTGTCAAGTCCTCGGATCCTCGGCGAACTCCTCGTGACCTCGGTGAACTCCTCGTGCCCGTGACACTGGGAAAGTGGAGGTATTTGCCGCTCAGGATGACGTGGGCCGCGCAAATGGCGGGCTGCTGCCAGGTCTCCGCGCCTAGCCAATTTCCGGGCGTATCACCGTCATGAGCTGGCTTCCGAGGTCCTGGGATTCGATGATCCTCCTCAGAGCAATGTTGAGGTTTCCCCCGTCGAAGGCCCTGTTGACTAGTGCATGGATTTGATCAGCCGTCGCATCCTCGAATCCGTCGATGCTTCCTATAAGTGAGTTGGAAACTGGGAAGTTGGGAGAGAAGAAGAGTGTTCCCTCCTTTGTTGAGGTACATCCTCCAAAACCAGTGGTATGGTCAAAGTATGCCTTGTCAACGTTGTACACGAGGAAATTGTGAGGGGGGTGTCTGTTTCCCGAGAAGGGTTGTGTCGCGGCCGGAGCTGTGATGCGGATGTGCGGTGGAGTCCCAATTGTCCTCTTGAGGAGGGAGAGGATCTCTTCCCTTCTTGCCTGCTCTGTAGCTGCCGTGGGACAGCCCCTCCCTGTCAGCCTGACCAGGAAGGAGTGGCCTGTCATCAGCGGCCAGTCTTCCATCTGGTCGTTGTCTAGGTTGTCGTATGCGAAGCAGGGGTCATCCCCCCTGGGGAGTTCAAAGTCATCAGCGGGATACAAGAACTTGAGCTCTTCTATCTTTGTGGTAAGAGGCTCGTGGGCTGTCAGTGCCTGTGTGATTATCTGCGGCTGCTCGTTGTCTGTAGCAATTGGTACACTGGTCAGGCGGTCGTCATCGTCAGCCCTCGGAGTTTCGTCCCCCCCCTGCTGCTGCCATTCGAGTTGCTGTGGTTCGAGCGATGGACGCTCGCGATTCAGTGTTCCTACGCAACTCTGAGATTGATCGGTAGGGGATGGAGGATGTCGTAGGGGTATCCCACGGAGATATGTTCGGATGTGCCGATCCCTGGCTCGTGTTGGCCTGGAGGGCAGCTGATGCGAGTGGGAGTGTGACTGGCTGAGGGATGATGATGGTTAGTGGCAGCAAGCTTTCTGTAGGGGCGTAAGGCGGTGTTTTGATGAGAGGAGAATGGCCCGGCACCGTGCGGAGTGCGTCAAGGTGGGAAGAGGGGTACAACGCTTCGCTAAGTGTTGGTGCATCGTCCAGAATGCAGCTAATGTCTATCCTGTCTAGGTTGTTGACCTCCTTCCACTCGGCGTCCTCCTCCATGTGCTCGTCTCTCCCTTCGTGCAGTCCGCTCAACTTGCGTCTTTGGCGTCCCTGTTGCCTGTGGCTTGCCAGGGGGGAGTCTCTACCGCCGTACGGTGCTCCTCCCCGGCGTATTTTGGGCGTGGGCGTGTCTGGCCTGTTGTTGTGGCCCTCGTTTGTTGGCTCTGTGTCTCGTACAGCACAGATCTGGAGGGCGCGTGAGTGTCTCTGGCAGGCTGGCTGCATGCGTATGTCATGCTCACCTTCCCCTTGTGCGGTGCCTTACGTTGCTTGGGGGGTCTAGCAGCTTGTCGGCGGCAGGTGCCTGTACTGCCTCCCTGTACAGGAGCGGGGGTGTCAGATACGCAACTGGGTGGCAATGCTGGGAGTGAGTGCATTCTTACCTCCGCTTTGTCTGCTCCTTCCAGCAAGGAGTGGGGGAGTTGGCCAAGCACCTCGTACCTGTTCTCCAAGGCCGAGATGCCGATCTCCGTTTCCCCCAGGGCCTCGTCGCTCCCTCAAATGCACCCCGACCGCCTATGTTTGGTCCCATGCGCGACGGGACTGAAGAAGCTCTTGTCAAGGCTCGGATCAGGGGTTTTGGTCTCCCTATCCTCCTCTCCGTCGTTCGTCACAGGTTTCAGAGCATGGTGATTCTCGAGGGGCTGAGGAGGCTTATGCGTGGCATTGGAGAGAGGGGTGGGAATGGTCGCTCCTGCCTGAGCTCTCGCTTTGGCAGTTGCTTCCTCCTCTGCTTTTCTTGCCTCTGCTAGCGCCTTACGCTCCTTCTGAGTCGTGATGCGAGTTAACTTCTCTTCAGCTGCACACTTTGCCGCCGCATCAGGGGTGGGGAAGTTGATGCTGTTGAGGAGGCGAGGGGATAGAGGAGGAGGAGGAGTTGTGTTCCACGCTCTCAGCGCTGTGATGGCTTCTGGAGTGGCTGGTGTCTGCTGGGACATAGTCGTTGCTTGTTTTACGGTTGTATGCTGAGGTGAGCTTTCTGCTTTGTGATTGGTGAGGGTAGGGGTGCGCTCGACTCTGGTTTTATAGGTGTACTTCTCCCTACCTTCTGGCTCTCCCTCTTGGGCTATCTACTGGGTGCCTTGCGACGTACCGTCTGCTCCCCTGTTGACTTCGCGTTAGGCCAGGGTGGTCACTCATCTTTGGTGGCAATTGTCTGGGTTCTCCCTTGGTGATCCCAGGGTTAGGCTACTGTGCCTCGTCGGTCCCTTTAGGTTGCATTAGTTGTTGGCAGGGGTGGTGGGATACAGGGCTGTGGTTTGTTCCACTCTATAGGTTCTGCTTGTACCTCTTCTCGTAAGTTGTCTCTTTCTCTTGCGAGCAGGGTCATATTATTCAGCGTTATATACATTACAGGGGCGTAAATAGGTCAGAGTTTGTTTGCACAAAGATGGGCATCGCGGAGTCGTGGTGGAGTCGTGGTTGCCTGGGTAGTCACAGATTTAGGTATGCTCTGATCCCACACCTCCCTTTCCTCTGTTACTCGGACCACGTGTGGGTCGAGACGTCCTCCACATCCCTCTCCTCCAGCCTCATTGTGCCTTCTGCGGAGAGGTTGATGTCGCCGCACCTTAGTCGAAAGAGTTTGTAGATTTTGTGCTTGATACGGGACGTCGTGGAGGTGGGCGAGAAGTCTGTTCTTTCGACGATGATAAAGGCCTGTTTCCCACCTTTCTTGGGCTTTGCGGAGAGGACAACTCTGCTGTTGCGCAATCCCGCCAGCCCCGTGATTCTGTACTTGTGGTACCGGTTATCTGGGGACCGGAGGGTGCATGTTGTCCCAAGAGAGAGCTTTCTCGGCGGGCTGCTGTGGACCGACCATGTTGGGAGGCCATAGAGATGAGTGAGAAAGATGTCCACGTGTGCAGGGAGTGCATGCTTGAGGAAGGTCTGGAGCTTTGCGAACGTTGCCCTCAGCCCAGCTTGGCATTTGACCGGCTTTTTTAATCCGTTGGTCGTTTTGGTCTTGTGGGGGCTCAGTGGATGTCATGCCTCGGCTTGGGGTGATTACTCACATAGCTGTCGTTGTTGTTCTCCCACCCTTCCTTATTATTCCCCTTCACCTCTATGTCCCCACTCAGTCGCTCCTGGCTTACTGATACTATTAGTGACAATATCATGGGGGGGAGGCGGTGGGAGTTGCATGAGCCCAGCACGCTTTCGTCGAACTCTGGTGCCCTTTCGCACTCCTCAATTGTGGAGGGAAGGTTACAGGAGATTTCGTGGGAGGTACTGTGGGTGGTAAGCTCTCTGTCGCTGTCCTGTGGTGAGGTGTCAGCTGAGGTCTTCATATCTCCAGGCATTTCGTTGTTAAGCCCACAGGTACATACCATCGCTGGTGGGGGCATTTGGGGGTCAAGGGGAGTTGTTGAAGTGCCTGCAGAGGGCGTGTTCTGCTTGGTGAGTGAATTATATCGTCTTCCAGGCATCTTTTGGGATGAGAGCAGGCATATGTTATGGCATGTTATGATATGTACTTGACGTCACTTGAGTGGTCGGCTCAGGCTTGTTAGTGTCCTTTTCTGTTAGGCGGCAGTATGGCTATGCATATGTCATTTTTGGGTCAGGGCCAGGATTGGGGTTGCGTTGGTGATTGTGCTATTAGGTTTTCTATGCTTATTGGGTTTTAGCGGAGTGACGGGTTGTCCCTCGGTTCCCTATCCTAGGAGTCTCTGCTTTGGGTGTTTTCCGGGGGGCACTCGGAGTTCTCGGCGGTGTGTCGTTTGTGCCCGCGTCCAGTCTTAGCGCCTTGACACGGAGACAAGGCTCGACGTGACAGACAGGGACACGAAGTGGATATCGACGAGGAGGTGGTGGCAGGCGTGTAGCACAGTGCTCTCACCAGCTATCAGACTTTATACAAGTTGTCTAGCCCAGTAAAGACTAAGTTAGCATTTGTACTACCAGCTATATAGTACAAGAGGGGGTGGCTTACCTAGCCCAGTAAAGACCAAGAGGTCGAGATGGGGGGCTAGGAGCGTACATGTAGCAGTATATATAGACTTCAGGGACCTGCGCACAGACCATGTTGAGGGCAGGCTTTGCAAGAAGCCGTGTGAACGAAGAACAAAAGAACTACCTAAAGGAGAACAATAGCTATTGTCTAGACCTTGCCAAGAACTCTACCCGTGAGAGAATCTATCTAAAAGGAGACCAACTATTGTATTCCATTCCCACACCTGTGAGAACATCCTTCCATAAAGAGAACAATAAGGAAAGAACAATAAGGAGTCCATGTGGACAGTATCTATGACGTCAAACCCTAGCTATGGGCTGAGCCATGTGCTTGTAGCCATGTGGTCTTACTTAAGCTAAGTCACATGCCAGTGTGACGTAGTAGCAAGTAATGTGACCGTGTGGAGCGTCTAAGCCACGTGATACGGGCGCTTAATAGACGTGCAAAGGAGTTTGTGCAGAGAAGGTTGCAACTGAGCTGCAGCCCGGAGTTTTACAGATAAAAACAAGAGGTAAATTGCGAAAATTAAGGGCTAGTCAGGCCATCCATGACATTACCCCCCTCCTAAAATCGAGCGTCCTCGCGAAGCATCACTGTGCTGTGGTGATAGAGGTCTTCTACCCGTCTACAGGGATTCAGCAGAATTGCCCCGATTGTCTAGTCAGAAGGATGCTAGGAAGTTTCTCCCCTTCTGGTGTCGTTGACCCGACGTTACCCGTCAGTGTGATGTTCTTGAGATATCCAGACCGATGTGTTTGCCTTCATCCCAGCTAAGATCGTATGTAGATGGATAGATCGTGCGAAGGAAAGCGGGGTCGGTCTGGGTATTGAATTCCCGAAAGTGCGAGCGGAGATCCGCGAAGAGTGAAGCTTTGATGACCCGGGGCGCTCCGGGGTTTGCTTTGTAGAAATCGTCAATCGCTTCTTGACTATTCTCAAGGTTTTCTACTGGTTCCCAGCTATTGTGTCCGTCTGAATACCCTTCCCATTTGACTAGGAATTGTAGCTTCTTCCATCGTCCGTGTAGCCTGCTGTCTAGCACTTTCTCGACGACGTACTGCTCTTCTCCTTCTATGACGATGGGATCAGGAGGTGGAGGTACGTCTTTGCCGTTGTCGTGCCAGGGACTTAGACGATTGATGTGGAAGACGGGGTGGATTCGGAGATAGTTGGGTAGATCGAGTTTGTAATCGAGATTGCCAATGCGTTCAATGACCTTGTATGGGCCGAGTTGTCGAGGACCGAGTTTAGGGGTAGCCTGGTGGATCTGGACGTTCTTAGCGTTTAGCCAGACCATGTCCCCTACTTGGAAGACGCGTGGAGAACGCTTCTCAGACTCGTAAAGTTGCTTCATCTTTTCTTTGCTTAGACGAAGAGCTGCTTCGGTCTCTTTGCGTACTCGAGCCATATTGTCAAGGCGCTCATCGAGTGATGGGATATTGCTTCGCTTGCCGACTGGTATAGTGAAGTCGGGGCGATATCCGTAGATGACTTCAAACGGTGTTTGTGAATTACCCGCATGTACTCGCGAGTTGAGTGCAAACTCAGCCGCCGGCAGATGATCGACCCAGTCGTCTTGTCGTTGCTGACAGAATAGACGCAGGTACTGTTCGATATCCTGGTTTTTGCGTTCGACTTTGCCATTTCCTTGCGGATGATAGGCAGTCGTAAAACCAGTCTCTATGCCTAAGCGGTGATAGAGCGCACGCATGAAGCGCGCTGCAAACTGGGGTCCTCGGTCAGAGAACACCTTCTTGGGAATGCCGTGAAGTCGGAATACTTCTTTGTAGTGTAGATCGGCAATCCCCTCAGCGTTAACCCTAGTGGTAGTAGGGATGATGTGCGTTTGATCGGAGTAGTGGTCAACGTAGACCGCGATCGAATCGAATCCCTTAGAGGGTGGCAGCTGAGTGATGAGATCTACACCGATGTGTTCCCAAGGTCCGGCCGGAGTTTCCTGAGGCTGTAGTACTGCTTTAGGATGTGGAGCTGATTTGTAACGCTGACAGCGATCACAGCCTAGTACCGT